>JAVRXN010000004.1:62148071-62173529 GCA_033556935.1 Timema podura
AGGTTTGGGAGGGGGATGATTGCTGGGGGGGAATATTTTGCTAGAACCCCCTGGTGATGGAAAGTTTTTTACGGGTTTGTGAAGGTTTGGGGGATATTGCTGGTGGGAATACTTGCTAAACCCACTGTGTGGTAAGTTTCTTACGGTTGTGAGGTTTGAGGGATGATTGGGGGTAAATCCCTGCTAGAACCCCCCCGGGTGATGGTAAGTTTTTAAGGGGTATGTAGTTTGGGCTGTTTGTGGTGGGTAATATTTGTAGAACCCATGGTATGGTAGTTTCTTACAGGGTTGTGGGTTTTGGGGATGATTGTGGTGGGAAATACTTGCTAGAACCCACCTGGTGATGGTTTAAGTTTTCTTACAGGTGGGGAAAGGTTTGAGGCTGATTCTGGTGGGAATACTTGCTAGAACCCACTGGTAGGGTAATTTCTTACAGGCATATGTGGGTTTGAGGCATGATTGCTGGTGGGTAATACTTGCTAGAACCCACCTGGTGATGGTAAGTTTCTTACAGGTGTATGTGAGGTTTGAGGCATGATTGCTGGTGGGTAATACTTGCTAGAACCCACCTGGTGATGGTAAGTTTCTTACAGGTGTATGTGAGGTTTGAGGCATGATTGCTGGTGGGTAATACTTGCTAGAACCCACCTGGTGATGGTAAGTTTCTTACAGGTATGTGAGGTTTGAGGATGATTGCTGGTGGGTAATACTTGCTAGAACCCACCTGGTGATGGTAAGTTTCTTACAGTGATATGTGAGGTTTGAGGGATGATTGCTGGTGGGTTAATACTTGCTAGAACCCACCTGGTGATGGTAAGTTTCTTACAGTGCATATGTGAGGTTTGAGGGATGATTGCTGGTGGGTAATACTTGCTAGAACCCACCTGGTGATGGTAAGTTTCTTACAGGTGTATGTGAGGTTTGAGGATGATTGCTGGTGGGTAATACTTGCTAGAACCCACCTGGTGATGGTAAGTTTCTTACAGGTATGTGAGGTTTGAGGCATGATTGCTGGTGGGTAATACTTGCTAGAACCCACCTGGTGATGGTAAGTTTCTTACAGGTTGTGAGGTTTGAGGATGATTGCTGGTGGGTAATACTTGCTAGAACCCACCTGGTGATGGTAAGTTTCTTACAGGTGTATGTGAGGTTTGAGGATGATTGCTGGTGGGTAATACTTGCTAGAACCCACCTGGTGATGGTAAGTTTCTTACAGGTGATGTGAGGTTTGAGGGATGATTGCTGTGTGGTAATACTTGCTAGAACCCACCTGGTGATGGTAAGTTTCTTACAGGGTATGTGAGGTTTGAGGATGATTGCTGGTGGGTAATACTTGCTAGAACCCACCTGGTGATGGTAAGTTTCTTACAGGTTATGTGAGGTTTGAGGATGATTGCTGGTGGGTAATACTTGCTAGAACCCACCTGGTGATGGTAAGTTTCTTACAGGCATATGTGAGGTTTGAGGATGATTGCTGGTGGGTAATACTTGCTAGAACCCACCTGGTGATGGTAAGTTTCTTACAGGTTATGTGAGGTTTGAGGCATGATTGCTGGTGGGTAATACTTGCTAGAACCCACCTGGTGATGGTAAGTTTCTTACAGGATATGTGAGGTTTGAGGATGATTGCTGGTGGGTAATACTTGCTAGAACCCACCTGGTGATGGTAAGTTTCTTACAGTGTATGTGAGGTTTGAGGATGATTGCTGGTGGGTAATACTTGCTAGAACCCACCTGGTGATGGTAAGTTTCTTACAGGCATATGTGAGGTTTGAGGGATGATTGCTGGTGGGTAATACTTGCTAGAACCCACCTGGTGATGGTAAGTTTCTTACAGGTGTATGTGAGGTTTTGAGGCATGATTGCTGGTGGGTAATACTTGCTAGAACCCACCTGGTGATGGTAAGTTTCTTACAGGTGTATGTGAGGTTTGAGGATGATTGCTGGTGGGTAATACTTGCTAGAACCCACCTGGTGATGGTAAGTTTCTTACAGGATATGTGAGGTTTGAGGATGATTGCTGGGGGTAATACTTGCTAGAACCCACCTGGTGATGGTAAGTTTCTTACAGGTTATGTGAGGTTTGAGGCATGATTGCTGGTGGGTAATACTTGCTAGAACCCACCTGGTGATGGTAAGTTTCTTACAGGTGTATGTGAGGTTTGAGGCATGATTGCTGGTGGGTAATACTTGCTAGAACCCACCTGGTGATGGTAAGTTTCTTACAGGCATATGTGAGGTTTGAGGATGATTGCTGGTGGGCAATACTTGCTAGAACCCACCTGGTGATGGTAAGTTTCTTACAGGTGTGTGTAAGGTTTGAGGGATGATTGCTGGTGGGCAATACTTGCTAGAACCCACCTGGTGATGGTAAGTTTCTTACAGGTGTATGTGAGGTTTGAGGATGATTGCTTGTGGGTAATACTTGCTAGAACCCACCTGGTGATAGTAAGTTTCTTACAGGCATATGTGAGGTTTGAGGCATGATTGCTGGTGGGTAATACTTGCTAGAACCCACCTGGTGATGGTAAGTTTCTTACAGGTGTGTGTAAGGTTTGAGGATGATTGCTGGTGGGCAATACTTGCTAGAACCCACCTGGTGATGGTAAGTTTCTTACAGGTGTATGTGAGGTTTGACGGATGATTGCTGTGGGTAATACTTGCTAGAACCCACCTGGTGATGGTAAGTTTCTTACAGGTGTATGTGAGGTTTGACGGATGATTGCTTGGTGGGTAATACTTGCTAGAACCCACCTGGTGATGGTAAGTTTCTTACAGGCATATGTGAGGTTTGAGGGATGATTGCTTGTGGGTAATACTTGCTAGAACCCACCTGGTGATGGTAAGTTTCTTACAGGCATATGTGAGGTTTGAGGGATGATTGCTGGTGGTAATACTTGCTAGAACCCACCTGGTGATGGTAAGTTTCTTACAGGTGTATGTGAGGTTTGAGGCATGATTGCTGTGGGTAATACTTGCTAGAACCCACCTGGTGATGGTAAGTTTCTTACAGGCATATGTGAGGTTTGAGGCATGATTGCTGGTGGGTAATACTTGCTAGAACCCACCTGGTGATGGTAAGTTTCTTACAGGCATATGTGAGGTTTGACGGATGATTGCTGGTGGGTAATACTTGCTAGAACCCACCTGGTGATGGTAAGTTTCTTACAGGCATATGTGAGGTTTGAGGCATGATTGCTGGTGGTAATACCTGCTAGAACCCACCTGGTGATGGTAAGTTTCTTACAGGTGTATGTGAGGTTTGAGGGATGATTGCTGGTGGGTAATACTTGCTAGAACCCACCTGGTGATGGTAAGTTTCTTACAGGTTATGTGAGGTTTGAGGGATGATTGCTGGTGGTAATACTTGCTAGAACCCACCTGGTGATGGTAAGTTTCTTACAGGTGTATGTAAGGTTTGAGGCATGATTGCTTGTGGGTAATACTTGCTAGAACCCACCTGGTGATGGTAAGTTTCTTACAGGCATATGTGAGGTTTGAGGGATGATTGCTTGTGGGTAATACTTGCTAGAACCCACCTGGTGATGGTAAGTTTCTTACAGGCATATGTGAGGTTTGAGGGATGATTGCTGGTGGGTAATGCTTGCTAGAACCCACCTGGTGATGGTAAGTTTCTTACAGGTGTATGTGAGGTTTGAGGCATGATTGCTGGTGGGTAATACTTGCTAGAACCCACCTGGTGATGGTAAGTTTCTTACAGGCATATGTGAGGTTTGACGGATGATTGCTGGTGGGTAATACTTGCTAGAACCCACCTGGTGATGGTAAGTTTCTTACAGGCATATGTGAGGTTTGACGGATGATTGCTGGTGGGTAATACTTGCTAGAACCCACCTGGTGATGGTAAGTTTCTTACAGGCATATGTGAGGTTTGAGGCATGATTGCTGGTGGTTAATACCTGCTAGAACCCACCTGGTGATGGTAAGTTTCTTACAGGTGTATGTGAGGTTTGAGGGATGATTGCTGGTGGGTAATACTTGCTAGAACCCACCTGGTGATGGTAAGTTTCTTACAGGTGTATGTGAGGTTTGAGGGATGATTGCTGGTGGGCAATACTTGCTAGAACCCACCTGGTGATGGTAAGTTTCTTACAGGTGTGTGTAAGGTTTGAGGGATGATTGCTGGTGGGCAATACTTGCTAGAACCCACCTGGTGATGGTAAGTTTCTTACAGGTGTATGTGAGGTTTGAGGGATGATTGCTGGTGGGTAATACTTGCTAGAACCCACCTGGTGATGGTAAGTTTCTTACAGGCATATGTGAGGTTTGAGGCATGATTGCTGGTGGTTAATACCTGCTAGAACCCACCTGGTGATGGTAAGTTTCTTACAGGTGTATGTGAGGTTTGAGGGATGATTGCTGGTGGGTAATACTTGCTAGAACCCACCTGGTGATGGTAAGTTTCTTACAGGTGTATGTGAGGTTTGAGGGATGATTGCTGGTGGTTAATACCTGCTAGAACCCACCTGGTGATGGTAAGTTTCTTACAGGTGTATGTAAGGTTTGAGGCATGATTGCTGGTGGTTAATACTTGCTAGAACCCACCTGGTGATGGTAAGTTTCTTACAGGTGTATGTGAGGTTTGAGGGATGATTGCTGGTGGGTAATACTTGCTAGAACCCACCTGGTGATGGTAAGTTTCTTACAGGTGTATGTGAGGTTTGACGGATGATTGCTGGTGGGTAATACTTGCTAGAAAACATGTAACATCCCACCTCATGGTAGGTCAATCAGGATATTTTGATATATCATCACACTCAAACTAGAAATTGTATCAAGTTGCTTGCACTCTTCACTTGACGGCAGCAAATTTGACATCAGGGAAATAGTTTATTTATTTATTTTAAAATAATAAGAGATGAGTCACATCTACCTTTTCTCCAATACTAAGCTATCATCCAAATCTCAATATTACCCATGGATCTTGAGTCTGAACTTAAATCTTGAAAAACATGTTAAGAATAAGTGTTTAACTGTCTCATATTAGTATGATTTTTATTCTGTTCACACCAAGTGGTGAATTAATCGTACGTCGGGCTTTGTCCTATAATTATGTTGGTATAAACCCCTGATAAACATACAACATAAACACTTTAAAAAATAATTAAAATTTGAAATGTTTGATATATTTTTTAAATCTTGAATCTGATTTTTTTTAAATCCTTGAACCCACAGTTTTGCTACAACTATTACTCGGCCCTAGCTGTAACATCCTTCAATTGTCTCCGGTTTTCTTTTTCTGATGAGAAGTAAATTATCAATGTTCTTGATCTCCTGTCTTCCCATGTATCTGGTAATTTTCATACTACTTTTTTCCTTCTAAACCAGCTTTTCCCCACTATTAAGCCACTTCTTTCACAAAGCCTATCTTCCTCTCTATTCTTGTGTCTGTATCCAAAAGGTTCAATTAATTCATCTTAAACATCCCAATCATCCCCACCTGCGTGTGTATATCACCCATAACTTTGACTTATTTATTGGTTATTTCCTTAGCTCATTCGGTAGCGTGTCTGTCTACTGAGCTAAGGGTTCTGGGGGTTCAATTCCCGGCATGGCCGAAAAAATTCTCATTGGTGAAATGTGGGTCTACCCTTTCACAGTGAAGAATTAGCAGCCAGGGGTCTGGATGTTGTGCCTGTTCTAGTCTTAAGTTAAATTATAAGGTATATGAAGCATATGTCAAGCTGGTAGTGGAAAATATATGGCTCGAATAAAAAGCTGACCCAGACCACAGGCTGGAAACAATAATGAATGGAAAAAAAAATCTTATTTTATTTTTTAGTCTCTCTAAAAATTCTTGTGTATCTGCTTCCAAATTCTCTGTTTGAAGGGTATACAGTTGAATAAATTCTTTGTAACCATGATCTAATCTTACTTTGATTTTTATCATCCTGTCTCCCATTTCCACATATTATTTTAGATAATCCCTTATATTGAGCCCTACCCCATTCCTTGTTTCTCTTCCCTCTCCACTTAGTCTCATTCAAAGCCATGAAATTGATCAATTCCTCAGCCCTCCCTGTCAGTGACATTATGTTGGTAGTCCACTTATCACAGTTCTTTCAGTACCTCGATAACTGTACGGTATGCCCTAGCCCTTTCCGAGGTGTTGATATACCACTATTATGTTCTTAGGCTGTTTTTATGATAAGTTGACCATTCTTAAAGGCTTTTTTCCCCAACTGCCAAGTTTGACTAGGGCTGCCCCTCTGGGGTACAGACACTGCACTGGATAAACTCCTCCGCTTTCTCTGTCGTTGGGGCTCTAGATCTTCTTCTGCTTTTGAAACCATCGACTATCCTAATTAAAACTTGTTTGGTTTGCCATCCCTATAAGTGTTGCTTTCATCACGGCTATTTAAACACGCTTGCCAGTTTTCAGGCTACTCCTAGCTTCCCTTCACCTCATACCATCCAGCGAGTTAGCACACTACACTTACGTGATATCGTCACCTAGATCTTTGAGTACTGAGCCAATCCCACCATGCCAATGTCACTCAACATTTATTACAAAGTAACACTCTACAAATATATCGACTTTAAAATCCAAACTAGTTAGGCTCAAATGCGTAACTTTTATCGCTCGTGTTGGAATCTACCTCTCTGCAGTGTAGAAATAATAGTTTATTCTCTGTACAGAAAATATGCGTTTCCTTGTATATGTTGTGAGCCACAAACAAGTGATAGTCTGTCCAGTAGGAGATTTAGAAAGTTGTCAGCTTGTGTAGAGACTAGAGATGAGCGAAACAGTGATTTTATGATACCAGTGAATACAGTGACTGTGATTTTAAAATATTGGTGATTTATACCAGTGATATTTCACTGTGACTGATATTCACAGTTTCTTGATGGACCGATATTTTTTCACTTTTCAACCACGGTCATAGCTTGTATTTAGCTGCTGACCGAGTAGGCGAGTACAATGGAGTATGGAGTATTTCTGAGTATTGGGTATTTAGTATTAACTCGAATAATCCCATGAGTATCGGTTGGAAGGAAACTAATTACTCGGGTGTTTGGCGGCTTGCAATGGAATTTGATACTTAAAGGCCAAACATAAACTCTTCCTGTCGGCACTGACATTGACAATTGACATACAGCTACCTAATCTTCAGGTTTTATCTGGGTTTCATGTTGCCTGAAAAATGTACAGTCAATACAAAAGTATGCGTTTTAAGATGTTTCATACATTTGATAAAAAGAGAAAGAAAAAAGTTATTTAATATTTTATAATGAAATGTTATGTAATTTGGGCAAAATTAGTGGTCCAACTAACATTATGATAAACTTGAATACCAATATTAAAACTTATTTGATGTACTATGAGAAACTCTTGTAATTGTATAATTTACTTAGTGATCTGTTTAACTTCAATTAAAATTTATGTAACATTAAAAATGAAAATAACAAAATGGCGATTGGTTTAGAAAATGTTGTTTGGAATGCAGGTCATATATTATATTATTGTAGTGTTATTTTATTTTAAATAGCGTACATCTAATAGTAGATGAGCTACTAAAGCAAATAAACTTCAGATTAGACTATAGGATGAGTAGGATCATCAACCCATAGTAAATATTAAAGTTTATTTATATATTTCATTTATTATTTGCAATTTTGAGAATAGGATCACTGAAAAAAGAACAAATTATTTTTTTGTAGCCTACTTTTAAAAAGAATCCGAAATGTGATTTGTTTGGTAAACCAACTTTTCGATTTTGTTCTTAACAACAAATATTTTGTATTGAAAACGCATGTGAATGAAACATTTAAATCATTAAAGACATTTTTATGTAGCAATCTGATACTGTTTTTGAAAAATGAGCTCTACAAGATCAAGTGTTTTAAATAAAAATAACACGTAAAACATGCCAGTCATTAAGGCTGATCCTCAATTAGCTGGTAGAAAATAAAAAATAAAAGAATAACAAGAGCTGCGAAGCGAGTATTTACTCGAATGTCTAGAAGAAGCAATACTAGCTCCGTAGCTCAATTAACTGTTGCCATCTGATACGAGTATGGAGTATCTCAGATCACTGATATCTCAATCACCGATACTTTTAAGATCGAGTCACTGGGAGTGGCGGTGATCATATAGTATCGGTGAAAAAATCACAGTCAGTGATTTATCGCTTATCTCTAGTAAAGACCTACTCAACAAGTCTAGCGCTGATTGTGCATGTGATGGAGCGAATAATTCTCATTTCTTTATTACAGGGTGTCCAGTGACCTGGAAAACAGGGAATTTGATCAAATTTCTGGAATTTTTACATATTCGTTATTACAATACACAACTTTTATTTACAATAGTCAAAATAAAATTTTCTTCCAGTTAATACACACTGAATTTTTCTCAACCCATATCTCCCTAATTCAATTAATTTAAATTAGTTTAAAAATAAAAACTGGACATAGGAATCAAACCTGGTACCTTTGGTTAAGCATGTCAATGCCATAACTATGAGCTATCCAGACCCCTTCACTCATAATTTAAAGTAGAGTCTGTTATAGATGTGTGAAACTCATCGGCTACCATGACCATTGACCATGATGCAACTCAGGGGGGTTGTTATGCCGCCAAGTACAACTCACGATTGTAATTAAAATCATCAATTATTATAAACACACAAAGTGTAAATTTATGTCATTTTTCAACCAATTTAAACTAATTGAATCGTGGTTCTCTCTGTACTGATATTTCCGTAGTTACAGCGATTTACACCTCAAAAACAACATGCTTTATTTAAAAATACTCGTGAAACTGATCAGTGGCGTGTGGTCAATTCTGGACAAAGGGAAGTAATGAGGCTACAATAAAGGGTGTCTGATGGACACTAGTTTAATTGGAAGCTCACACGGGTCCTTTGTTTTTGTATAATTTAAAGTATTATTTGTCCAAGAATTTTAGGAAAATCTACTGAACAAATTAGAAAGAAGTGCAGACTTGGTACAGTCGTTAATTGAGTCCTGCTTATGAAAATATTAAAAGTCCCCATAAATTCAGGCTGTGCTCCAGCCGCCATATTGGAAAATGGCTGCCGAATTTCAGTTTTTAGGCCATAATGTCAGAATGGTTACAGTTACAAAAAACATTCTTCATAAAAAACATTTGGTCTACAATCATTTTTATGGGATAAAAAATAAATATGTTACACGGCATAAAGTAAAGTTGATGTAGCCAACGTTGAATGTATTTTGAAATGATTACAAGGAGATATAGGTTTACTGTGTGCTGTGGTTAGAGTGAATAGCTGAGTTGCCATGGAAAATAAACAAGGTTTTCAACAAACTTACATTGCCATGGAAAGTAAACAAGGACCCAGAAAATGGGACATCTTGAGAGTAGACATTTGATATTAATTGTTTAATATTGGGATCTACATACATGTCTAATATATATTAATAAAATAGTACATATGTGCCACATATGTTTATTTAATGTAAACCTTCTAGTTTACAACAATAAATAGGCCAACATTCAGTTGAAGAAGAAATTGTATAAATTTTAGTCAAGTGGGAAATATTGTGTCAAGCTAACAAAGTGTAATTTTTTGTTTTAATACGACATTCTAAATTCAAACAGATTTTATCTGTAGAAAATAAAAAAATAATATTGTGTATGATAAAATTTTAAGATCTAATATCTATTCATTTCTAAGACTAGACTTCCATGTAATCATTTAATCCTTTATTTTCATATTGTACTCATCCCTCGATCTAATAAAATTTCGTTTGGGGAGTTCTTGTATTAGTTCCTTGGCACTTTCTACACATCACGAGCACAGTAAACCAGACTGCACACATTTGCATCTCTTTGTCAACCTAGCAAGCAGATATACGAAATGAGGTTGAGATGTTCTGATGGAACTGTTTCCCTGGTAATAAGTACAGGTCTCAGTGAGTCCCTATTTTATAGACCACCCCCCCTCTGTTGGCTCCAAGCAGTTTCCAGCCATTCCTGGACCTACAAGCACATTCTGTATGAATTTTGTTAGGCAGATGCACTTAAACTAGTTGAAAAGATCTCTCCAAATCTTCTTTGCTACTATACGATTGTACATGAAGTATCTTAGCTCATCCAAGGACTGATCTTGATCCATATAATTTTAAAATGAACTTTTCTCCAGCAGCTTTGATAGCTTCTTTACTAGAATGCTTTTGGTTGAATATTTTCATTTATTCTCTCAATTCCTTGTGGTTTTGAAGAAGTTTGAGGCCTCTAACTTTGCCTTTTTTTTTGTATATTCTGATGTTGTGTCCCATCCGGTCATAGTATGCACAAACAGTAGAACTTCACAAGCTTCCCCCATATTCTCGTTTTCCATTTGGATTTTAAAAACACTAGCCGTGGTATTTGATTTCCCTGGTTTGAGAAACCAAAGTTATTCAAAATTGTATGGGCTAGAGCAGTTAGAAGCACGAATAGATCTGTATCCGGCCCAACCACGACTGTTGGATTTTAATATTTGACTTTCTCTAGTGCAGCTGAGACAATAACAGTATCTGCACACTTTCTCCCTGTTCAACAGAATAACCGCACCCCAATCAGAGCTCTTACGTTGTTTCTATTTACTAGAAAATCTGGCTGTGTATGGGGTTGGCGTATATTCTCAAAAATGATTTCTCTAGAAGATTTTTTCACTGCTCGTCTCTTTTTTTCTACTGTTTTAGTAGTTTCTTTTGCAGGATAACTATCGAACACTATTGTACAGTTTTCAGCTAAATGGCTATCAACATAGGTTAAATACAAGTCTAATATTTGCCCAAATGTGGCTGGTTTTGACCAAACAACACAATTAAGAAGTTTTCCTCCATCCAAAATGTAGTGAGGATGGGCTGGTAAAATAAAAGTCTCCTTTTGTGATTTAAAAGCATTTATAATGGAAGCTTTGTCCCTTTTCTTAACAACGTGAACTCAAATAATGATGGAGATACACTTGCCAGCTAATACCTAAAGTACCTTTCACTTACATTTTGCTTTTGTCCAAACAAATCATTCTATGAAAGAGTTCCTGTTGGGCATGCGATATTACAGTCTCATCTTTTATTTTAATTGTACCTGATGTCAGCTTGGACAAAGGAACTCTTTATTCTTTCGCTGCAGTCGAACATTCACAGAAGCTACTTCCGAAGAGTGACTTCATCGTTACTGTACCAATCTCTAGTGCCTTATCACATGTTATTGATGACTCTGCTACCAACCCATTTGAGAGATTTACCAACTGTTCTGATAAATGACCAAATGGATTATTTTCTTTTAGCCAGCTGACAAATTGTACAAAGTCACTTGAATCTCTTGACTGACGAAGTTTTCCGGATCCTGTGTTCTACTTAACATTTGCTACACTGACTCCAGTGAACTCTGTAATGCTTCGGCTATTTCAACACAAGCTAGAGCTGATAACACCCATCTCTGTAGAGTTAAATACAGGATTTCCTGACCATATGTAAGCCACCTATAGTTTTAAAGCTATGCATTATTGTCTGATCAATGCACATATCTGTTGGAACACCAGACTAAAATTGGTCGCTGCACATGATTGTAAAGTAAATCTTTGGAAGCCCTGAGATGACGAGATGACATTTCGTTGGGTAAATCCTCCATCATATTTAAATACAAGTGAGCACATTTTGTGTAATGTAGATGTCCTGCACTGTGAAAGTAAGGGAGCATGCATTTAACAGTTTCAATATGCAACTTCCAATCTACTGCTCGTTCTGCTTTTATAAACTGGAGGATAATCAGGACTTGCTGAAAGTACTGAAGCCATAATTTTAGTGTTCAGCCTGTTTCTTCAAGTTCTTCTTTGACCTTCTTAAAAAGGTTTACACACTTTTCAAGGACAGTACACTGGTAAACATCATCAGAAGTGATGTTATTTGTGAAATACTGTTTAGATATTTCATACAGTATGTCTTTTGACTCTTCAAATTTGAGGTCAACTCATCATGAATGAGACTGAATAGTGCTGCAGCTGTTAGTATAGAGCATGTAGTGCTCTGGCATAAGAATGGCCGGTCATCATGTGGGTTACAGTCGCTTTTCCATACTCAGTATGCCACAATTCCTCAATTCCACTACCACTCATGTATGTCTTATTGCACCCATAATTGACATCATCAGATGGAAACCCCCAAACTGAACAACTATTGATGATATTAGACTATCTGTTAAGCTGACATAGCAATTTCTACAAATTTCCAAAACAAGGGTTGATCAAAAGTAAACTACACATGCTTGCTTATGAATCAGGCTTTGATTCGCAGCAAAAATCAAAGCTGAATAAAGAGTTGTCAGATTACCCGGTTCTAGGTTGATGAAAGGCAAAACCACTACACGACTTACATCACATGTTCCACTTTTAGCTGCAGATTCCATAAAGCCATTCCAACTTGGCAATTTATTTTAAACTTCATTAAATCCAGCCAACCATAAGCTATCAAGTTTGAAACCTCAACAAACTGAATCTCCATGCTCACTTGCAATGCCCTTCATGATTATAATCTTCAAGCCTGATGTGGCAGTTTTTTTTGTCAGCTATTGGTATTTGATTTGATGATGTGTCACATTTTTCACCAACGTTCCGTGTCCTAGGAGGGAATTTTGAGATCGAATTCCCAAGAGTAATGCATTTTATTCCCCCAAGTGTATGAAAGGTACCTAAACCATCCAGGGCTCTTGTGTTTACATCTGCACTATCAAAGACAAACTGTATGAATGCATCGGTTGTACTGTTGGCTGTAGGCTATTAACAGCAACGTTCTGGTAGTTTGTGGCTTCTTTATATGAAGAGCATGCACCCATGGCATTCGTAATATCTATCAGATGTCTTAAACCATAACAGTGATACAGGTGTACAGAAAGTCTCAATTGAAATAGAGATAAGAAAAATAGCTGAAATGATTGAATAGATGATGAAAGTTTTGTTGCGGGCAACACTTGCTGAAGTGGGGGTAGTTTTTGTTTCAATAAGATTGTCGGTGAAAGCTTCAAGGGTTGATGGAACTAGATTCTTGCCCCCATTCTTGTCATCAATGTTTGGATACATACTACAATCATACACCATATTACAAATGTCTTCTTTGATGTTTTTGGCAGCCATTTGGACAATGCGTAATTGTTCACTAGTATCACCAGTTTTTTTTCTTTATCCCATTGCTCTGTTAAAATCTTCTGGCCTGTCTCCGTGAAGCTAAAAACGTTATTTACGGAATGAAGTTCTGTACAAATTATTTTTGACTTGTAATGGGAAAGGTTACTTTTCAGCCAGCAGTCACTATAAAGGTCTTCTGGCTATGCACCAAAAACTTGAATCATAATATATTTCATCCCACTCAAAATAAACTGACACTCATCGCTACTTTCAATATATTCTAAAAGCTCTTTGAAAGCAGAGGTAGTAGCTGGACCTGCCTTATCTTTCTGTGCAATGCGTTTGAATTTGTTGTAACAGTCAAAGTGATAACGACCTTCTTCTGCAACTAGATCAATGGTATTAGCAATACATGTGTAAACTTCCTGTGTACACTCATCATTGCGTTGTTCACAAACTGAAATAATTATTTCTTGAAACTCAATAGTACCAACATTATATACAGTGAGGCGTCTATTTTTTGGACTTTTGAGTCAGAAAAACTAGTTTTCTTTCCGCAGAATAAACAATCACTTAAAATTGAATCTAGCAACTTCTGAGCGAAGCACTGGACATGCTTGAGAAGTTGATGGTAGTGATAGTTCTTTATAGTTCTTGTATAGTTTTTCTGGCAGGTTTTGTGTAGTGGAATTTTTTTCAATCCTTCAACTATCTTATATTTTTCATCTTGTCTATCCTTGCTAGCTTGAATTAATGTATCAAATCCTCTCTCAAAGAATACTTATTTTCCTTCATCCATTTCTTTGTCACATATTAAGCATTCCATTTTGAATAATATGATAAGTTAATTGATCTGAAAGTAAGTAAACATAATAATATATATATATATATATATATATATTTTTACATGTTTACTCACTGCATACTTGTCAACATATAACTATATCAGAAGATGCTTTGGATCTAAATTAATGCTTTGGATTATTAATTCGGAGTAAAATATAAATAAATTAGAACAGAGCTGTACTTGTAGAATTGTACCAGCCCGAAACAAGATTATATTATGAAAAATTAAATAATTAATAATATTTCAGGTATTCTAAAAAGCATTACACATTTTAACGATACTTGGTCGCTAGAAAATTTAATTAGTATTTATTTGAATTCCTAAAGATACTAGATCTAAAAACTAAATACTAAAGTTGGCAAAACTGGTGGGAGCTAAGCCAACAATTTGGGGTTATGTTATTATGGAAAAATGGAATTATATTGTTTTACATCACAACAATGAATAAACAAATGATAATGAATACTATTTATGTTAATGAATACTATTTACAGCACTTATTGCATTTTAAACACGAAGCACAAACTATTCAACAATATAAAAAAGCTTTCTGAGACCTTGGCTAAGTCTTAAAAGTTCACTTTTGCTCTAATAATTTGTCGTATAGAGGACTATGATAAATTATGTACTTACATGCTATGTTGAAGAATAGACATCCGTTTTCCTATACACTATAATATAAACTATTCAATCAACATAACAAATATTAGGTTAGTTAAAGACTACTGTGGCATAAACATTACTAATCACATTTCTGATGCAATTTACCAGAAAACTGTTTCCAACTGAATCACCTTGAATTTTACTATAAAGTGCTCTCCTGCAAACCTTAAATTGTGCAAAATATCATAAAATGTCAACTTATTAGGCACTTGAAATAAAAGGGGTGGATAAAACAATACAAGAAATGTACATTGAACGACATGGAGAGGCAAAATTAAAGATAACTATGTATTATTTATTAATTATTTTTTATTTCACAAAAATTTATGTAAGTTACAAATTATTTTTATGAAGAATGTTTTATGTCTCTTGGTACTTTATTGTAACTGTGACCGTTCTTACGTTATTGCCAAAAAACTGAAATTTGGCCACCATTTTCCAAGATGGCGGCTGGAGCACAGCCTGGATTTATGGGACTTTTAACATTTTCATCAGTAAGGCTCAATTAACAACTGTACCGAGTTTGCACTTCTTTATAATTTGTTCAGTCGATTGAGGTTTTTTATCCTAAAATTTTTGGACCATATAGCGAAAAAAGGAAGGCTGGTGACACAAAATATACATGGAATAAAACAAAATAATTAGTGATCTTAGAAATATTATTCAATCAATTATATATTTATATAAATAATAATAATTCTAATTCAAATAATAATAATGATAATAAGTAATAGTAATGGCCAATTTACGATTGCCAAAATTCTCTCTTGGATTGGGGCCTGCAAATGAGTTTGACCTTTGGTATGCCTTTAATAGCTTTGCAAATAGTATTAATATAACTTAATCTAGATTTATTCCACATGCCAAATTGTTAGTAAATAATAACCTCAACTATATAGTTTTCCACCAACCTCGATAATTACTAAACACTTTCATATAATTGAGTATTGAAATGTCAAAGTTTTTTGTTGTTGATGATTGGTTGTGTGAAGATGAATTGGGTCTGCCTGTTTCAATTTTTTCTTTTTTTCGTCAAAAGGCCTGATATTTTGAAAGTGATGAGATGTGTGGGTCCCCAATGATGAGAAAACTTGTTTTAAAGAAACCCATTATTGTTTGTTTGACATGATTGCATTCTACATTGAACTTGTTTGTTAATTTTTTGTAATAAAAAGTATAATTGAAAAGATGCAATATAATCATTGGCTCTTAATCAGGAAGAAATATGTAAAGTGCTTCATGTTTTTTTTAGTAGTACTGAATCTTACTACCTGTTCGAGTTATACACCAATATACTAATTACACTAATGTGTTTTGGATTAGGAAGGTTTAATTTAGTGGAAGTGCACCCGCATTTGCATGGAGGGAGAGTGGAAAATCATTTAGGAAAACCCTCCCTCATTGCACCCGACCGGGATCGAACCCTGATCTCCCCGTCTTCGACATTCTAGTCCAACATGAGAGTAATGTGTTAGACCATGCGACCATCGAAGCGGGTTGCTTCAAGTTGAACAGTTAACTATGGTATTTTTTTATGGCAGCTAGCCACTAGTGGGCCACAATTGGCTTGCGGGCCATATGTTTTACAATCTGGTTGGGGCATATCCCTATGTTGTTCAGGCATTTTGTTAAGTGTATTGAGAACATTACACAAAATACTAAAAAGTATAAAGTTGCTACTTTAATTCTGTTAATTAAGAACATTGATTGCAAAGTTGATGAAATACTATAAAATTAATATCTTAGCTTTATTGTTGAGTTTCCTATATTAAATTACATATCTTGTGTGTTTATATGTTGTCTACATTATATTTCAGATGCTTTCAGCAAACTTTCCGATGAAATGGTCTTAACCATTTTTCGTCATATGCCAAAGAAATCATTGGTTCGATGTGCATTTGTTTGTAAACGCTGGCGCCGTATAGCTTATGATGAATCTCTCTGGTCGAGACTTGATCTCAGCCTTCGCACTCTGCGACCTGGCAATCTGGGGTACACCCTGGTACGAGGTGTGTCTATTCTAAGACTTGCTCAAGCAGAGGTGAGTCTACTTGTTTATATTGAACAGAGGCGTCACATAAGGACGTTTAATTTTACTTCTTCCATTGTTTAGTAATGATTAATAAGAAAAGAAATAAATGCTAAGATAACAGAATATGTTCAAATAAAATTGAGTTACAAACACAAAAGTTAAACAAACTATTATATTTTTAAAGAATAAACCAGGGAAAACTTAACGACTGATGTATAATTTTAATCTTTTCTTGTCTTTGGCTTTATAACCATCAAAAGCGAAACCAACATTTGGGCAAAAAAAATTTTTTTTTATTTTCCTGCTCAGCTTTCTCGCAATGTTGTACCTTTAATGTTTTTGTAAATTATCAATTATCGTTGCTTGTCATTTTAAGAAGTCTAGTAAGCCTTTTGTGTCAGCCAGATGTTTTAATTTTTTCTTAACTCGATAAAGTTTTTCTTCATTGATGCTACATAAATAAACAAATATTTTACTTTTTATAGCTTGTTTTGGATTGATGCCTTTGATAACCTTAGAAATTTTGAATTCAAATCCGAATCTTAATCTTACTAAGATTCAAATTCAATACAAAGTTTAAATATTATTGTATATCTCTTTAAGGAAAGTCTCTTTTCACTTTTTGAGGTATTTTGCTATGCATATATGGAAGAAGGTACAGGAAAGGTGGATAAAACATACAAAAGGAACAGACACATAATGTCTTTTACAATGAAAATAAGAACACAGTTAACACTTTACACTGCTGTCACAACTACCTGAGCCACTCTTCAGGTCTACCTAGTCTGGTATCATGAGCATGGCTAGAACCTGGAGCATATTAATAGTAACAACTGGCTGTGGGGCTTATCATGGGTTCGTCTCATAATTTGCCTAATTAGGGCGACAGGGTAGTGAACTTCAAATTCATACCGTTGTCTCCCCAACCTCGGGGCCTGAGATCCAGCGCGGACTTCACCCTGCTACGACCTCTTTTCAAAGTTCTAGATGGGATATAATCAGTAGTTAATTACATCAGGGAAATTCCTCAGGATCCAAGGAATAATATACTTAAGTTTCAACATGTTATAATTTGAGATCCATTATCTATTGTTACAATTTCATGGTACTCACAACTATTGATGTAGAGCAGAGCAGAGCGGCGTGGACCTCGTGAACCGTTAAGTAGAAGCAGGATCAAGCACCGACAGGGCTTGAGGATGATACTTGAATTGAATGGCAAGTCCCCAAAATTTTGGATTTTTATAAACTGCCGAAATTTGTAGGAAAAGTAAATTAAATTAAATTCTCTCATGATAATGTGAATTAGGGTCGATTAAAACAAATTCATTGGCGCGAGGTCCGGAAATAAATATTTAGTTGAACTCAAACAAATATGGGAAGGATACAGACTTGATAACATCTTGGCACTGAGAACATCTTGACGCCAGACCACTGCTGGGTGACAATGAATAATAGCATTAAAAGGGACATCTACATTTTTCTTCATAAATTGTTAAACAAAATAAGGGGGGAGGGGGGGTGTTTCTTGGTTCACGTCACACTGTTGCCACTGGACAAAGAGGTAATGGCTCCCTCTTGAAGAAAATCAATTGTTACCTCCCAAGCCCAAGTAAAAGAGGTTTTCTTTATGGTGATATATCATATATTCACATCCACTGTCCATTTCCTGTGTTTGTCCTTTGTGTTATTTGTTCCTTTTACATGTTCCTATCTAAGTGTCCCATCATCCTTTACCAATTTCCTTTTTCTCCCCTTTGTTTTTTGGTTTCCTGAGCTTTTAGAAAGTTGTGTTGTGTGTTTCACACTCTTGATGAGTTTTGATAGAATGAAACCTAGGTCGGGAGATTGGGCGGTAACAATGGATTTTCTCCAAGATACAGTCACTACCTCCTTATCCAGTGGCAGCAATGTAAAGTGTGAACTTTGTTCTTATTTTCAATGTAACAGCTATATTGTATTCGTTCCTTTTATATGTTTCTATCCAACTCTCCTGTACCTTCTTCCAAAGATGTATTGCAAATCTTATTATTGGAAAAATTCGGATTTATTTCAAAATTTAGAATTTAAATAATCCTAGTATCAAACTCTGTTTGTTTAAAAACTATAATATAGCATTGATAGTTGCTTAGCAAATGAATCTAATCAGACCAGAAACCAGTGCATACTTGAGTTAATAGATAAATTAACTTTAGTCTCTGGTTTTAAAGCAATCACATGGGGGACAGATTTTTGTGACAATATTTAAAAAAAGTAGCTAGGTCCACCTTTTTATAAATAGTAATCAACCCCTGCACTAGGGTTCAAAACAAGCATGTGATCTCTATTTGATATTTCACCTTTTGAGGTAGGCTATTGATTACATTATTTTTTTAGTGAACCTAAACTGTTTGTCAAGTGACTATCAAAATGTTTTGAAATATTTAATTATTGGAGTGTGTTAACATTTTTAGCATATTAATTCAACACATTTGATTTAAAACTAGGGCTGGGCCGATAAACAATTTTGCTGATTATTTGTTTTGCCAACTAAGCCGATCTCCAATGCTGATCTTTTGGTTTATTTAATTTTAGATTACAAAGATGTGTGGTATGATATAATAACATGTACTAAAAATAAACATGTGACATTGTGTTCACATGGGCCATTTTTATTTTGTTTAGTTTAGTCTTAGTAGGTTTGGTTATACAAACTTAAATGAAAACTTTGGATTTAATTTTAAAATAACTGGTCCTACTCTATTTTAAAGGTTTCGATCAAATTGACTGCACTTTTCTCATAGTTGAGTTTGTGATATTTTCATAAAGGAATTTTATATATATATATACATACATACATATAATATCACGGGGATATATATTAATTTTAGAATAAAAACAGAAATAAGTTTTATGTTAAATTTCTTGGAATTTAAATAAGCATGATTAATTTTATAAAATCAAATAATCAATAAATTTAAATAATAAATAAAGATGTAGTTTTAAAAGCTCTGCTAGTTCTTAAGTCTTAACCTTTGAACCTGCTTTGGTGGCCATATAGTCTAATGCGCTACTCTCGCAATAGACTAGACTGCCGATGATGGGGAGATCGAGGTTCAAATCTCGGTTGGGTGTACTGAGGGTGGTTTCCCCTAGATGGTTTTCCACTCCTTCCACTCAAATGTGGATACACTTCCTATAGATAGTCTTAGAATCTCATTAATTCACATCACATAACCAATAGTGTATTAGTATGTAAGTGGATAACCCGAATGGGTAGTAAGATATGGTGATAAAAAAACTTGCTTTGAATATTCCCCATTTCTGGTTTACCGTGAAACTTCCTCAGATTTAACTTCCCTTGAATCTTCCCCAGTTTTCACTTTCCTTGACTCTACCCCAATTTTAGTTTCCCTTGACTCTTCCCCAATTTTAGCTTCACTTGACTCTACCCCAAGTTTAGTTTCCCTTGACTCTACCCCAATTTTAGTTTTCCTTGACTCTACCCCAAGTTTAGTTTCCCTTGACTCTACCCCAATTTTAGTTTCCCTTGACTCTACCCCAATTTTAGTTTCCCTTGACTCTACCCCAATTTTAGTTTCCCTTGACTCTACCCCAATTTTAGTTTCCCTTGACTCTACCCCAATTTTAGTTTCCCTTGACTCTACCCCAATTTTAGTTTCCCTTGACTCTACCCCAATTTTAGCTTCCCTTGAATCTTCCCCATTTGTAGCTTCCCTTGACTCTACCCCAGTTTTAGTTTCCCTTGACTCTACCCCAATTTTAGTTTCCCTTGACTCTACCCCAATTTTAGCTTCACTTGACTCTACCCCAAGTTTAGTTTCCCTTGACTCTACCCCAATTTTAGTTTCCCTTGACTCTACTCCAATTTTAGTTTCCCTTGACTCTACCCCAATTTTAGCTTCCCTTGAATCTTCCCCATTTGTAGCTTCCCTTGACTCTACCCCAGTTTTGGCTTCCCTTGAATCCTCTCCAGTTTTAGTTTCCCTTGAATCTTCCCCAATTTTAACTTCCCTTGAATCTTCCCCAATTCTAACTTCCCTTAAATCTTCCTCAGTTTTAGCTTCCCTTGACTCTACCCCAATTTTAGCTTCCCTTGAATCTTCCCCATTTGTAGCTTCCCTTGAATCTTCCCCAGTTTTATCTTCCCTTGAATCTTCCCCAATTTTAGCTTCCCTTGAATCTTCCCCATTTGTAGCTTCCCTTGAATCTTCCCCAGTTTTAGCTTCCCTTGAATCTTCCCCAGTTTTATCTTCCCTTGAATCTTCCCCAGTTTTAGCTTTCCTTGAATCTTCCCCAGTTTTAGCTTCCCTTGAATCTTCCCCATTTGTAGCTTCCCTTGAATCTTCCCCAGTTTTATCTTCCCTTGAATCTTCCCCAATTTTAGCTTCCCTTGAATCTTCCCCATTTGTAGCTTCCCTTGAATCTTCCCCAGTTTTAGCTTCCCTTGAATCTTCCCCAGTTTTAGCTTCCCTTGAATCTTCCCCAGTTTTAGCTTCTCAGGGAGTACATGAGATAGCAGAGGAAGCGAGACTAAGGTGGTATGGCCATGTGAGGAGAATGGAGATGTAAAGGATGTCTAGGAGGAGGTTGGATATGGAGGTGGGGGGGCTATGAGGCCGAGGGCAAGACCAAGAGACAGATAACTGAAGGGAGTGCAGAGAAGTGTGGAGGAGAGAGGAGAGAGCCGGACCAAGGTGGAGGAATAGAGGTTATGAGGAGAAAAGTTACGTTGGAGAGGTTTATTTTCCAAACCGCGGCTGGAAACTTCATGATGCTGATGATGTCAAGCTAATCTGATTACATAATGTTTAAGCGATTTGTTTATTAAGATTAAAATTAAATTAAAATGTAATGTAGTTCTGGAGGACTAGTTTTAGTCACACTAAAACAGAGGTGGGATATGACCATTGATATATAAAAATGTATTTGGTGGAGCCTACCTTTGAGTAATGTCTTTGGCTGGATATCCGGAAAAATCTGAGTGCAATGGTCTTATCTCCGAGTATGGTCTTCTTAGTAATTAATTTGCGAGAGGAGCTCCCCTAAACACTCGCATTTTATGAGTACATATTAGATATAAAATAGAACACATAGATTGAACATTATTGACGTATTATACACAAAAAGTCGCACACTAAATCATTGACACAGAGGATTTGATAAGTTCTTCTTAGGAAAGAGAGCTAGAGAATATCATTGTGATGTGACCGAGAATGGTTTTTAACGCTGTCAACAGTGTTAACAGTGTCAAGCTATATACCATCACAATATCTTAATAACGAGCAAAGCAGTTTCAAAAATACTGTCTCTTGTTGTGGTTAATTTGAGTCTTAATGAAACTATTCAAATATATTAACTTTAAATTAAATCTTATTTTCAAGACTCACTAGCAAATAATGTTTTGGGATATAGACATACAGTGAAGTATCGCATGTTTTGGAACATAGTATAACAAAAACTAGCTCATCGACTGAGGTAGAAAATTAAAATTTGGCTGGCAGATAGAGAAACAACTCCAAATAACTAAATTAATATTGAAAATTTAAATTTCTAAAGGGTGGTTCAAAACATAGGGATTGGGGGGATGGTTTTGAAATTTCCAAAACTAATAGAAACAACTACTTCCCCGTGTGATAAAAAAAATGAAAATTGGGAGTAAAGTAAATGGCACCACGCCAAATAACAATTTTAAATATTAAAAATGGTTCCCAAGGAAATATGGGAATAGCGGGGGTGGCGGCTGTATAGAAAGAAAAAACATTTTTTGTTGTGATAGAAAATGTAAATTTGTCGAGCCGGTATAAGGACCCCTCAAGTTAATCAATCTTAAAATTTGAAATATCTAAGTGGGAATTAAGGAAGTCGGGTGTGGGGGTCAACATTTACAAAATTAATACATTTAATTACTTCTCTGTGTGATAAATAACTGGAATTCGTTAAGCAGGTATAGCCGTATAGGTACTACTACAAATAAATATAATAAAAGGTATGGCACTATAATACAAACTTTCTCATCTAGTCCATTATTGAAAGTTCAGTCATCAGTAAAATATCTTTAAACGACTTTCTAGTCCAAAAACAAGTATGCAGTGGTATTTGTCATGTAAAACACTCCCAAGATACCCATTTGGAACCAAATTGCTATTGCCATTTTAAAAATATTTTACCAGCCTTGGTGGCCGAACGGTCTAACGTGCTGTCTCATGTTATACTAAACTACCGAAGACTGGGTGATTGGGGTTTGATTCTGGTCGGGTGCATTGAGAGTGGTTTTCCCTAAGCATGGTTCCCCTATCTCTCTCTCCCCCCACACAAATACGGGTGCACTTCCTATACATTACACCTACCTCATCCCTAACCCATTAGCTTAATGAGTACATAAGCGTCTAACCATAATGGGTAGTGAGACGCGGTGAGAAACATAAACTGAGTGTGATGTCTTGGTTGTCTCTCTACTGTTAATACAACCTCACCCAAGGAGGATAAAACATGCTTATGAAATGATAAAACATTATTGAGTACTCGTTAAAAAGATTAGCATTGTTACATGTTCATTGAAGCATGGTGGTTCCAGAGAAATTCACGTGTAAGAATAGTAAAAAAAATACGATTACAATTTTAAAATAAGAATAAAGTTTGATAAATTTATTTTTTGTTTATTAACTATATTGAGCATAATTACTGTGACAGGAACTACTTGTTAGCTAGTGAATCATACTATTTCATTTTTGGGATTTCCAAAATTATTTTCTAGTGGATTGGTTGATGACCCAAATAAAACTATAGAGTTTTAAGATATATTTAAATATAATATTTTTTATTAGAGCTATTTTTTTCTCATCACGTCTTAGTAACTGTTCGGGTTGTATGCATTCATTAATTATGCTAATAGATAAGTAATAAGGATAGTAAACTTTAAGAGGAAATGTACCTTCATTTAAGTAGAGGAAGAGTGTGTAAACATTTAGAAAAAACATCCTCGCACACTTCTATACACCCGACCGGGATTCGAACTCCATTATTCCCATCCTGGCAATCCAGTCTAACACGAGAGTGACACTATAAACAATGTGACCACCGATAATGTTTACATATTCTCATATTCACATTTTATTGTTTTAAATAGTATAACATTTTCATCAAGTTTTTGTCACTGCGTCTCACTACCCGTTCGGATTATATGTGTCTTAACTATAAATAAATCGTATGTGTTAAGTATGAGGAAGCTATACTTGAGAGGAAGTTCACCCTCATTTGCATGGAGGGTAAGTGGAAAGCCACTTGTAAAAAACAACACCCTCAGCACGCCCAACCAAGATTCAAACTCCGATCTACCTCTTCCTGGCAATCCAACCTATTGTGAGAATGACACCTTAGACCATCTGATCACTGAAACTGATTTCATGGTTGTTAAGTGTGTTCTTACCCAGACCGGTGGGCACTTGGACTAAATATCAAGTTCATGTAGACATTTAGTGTGAGTCTTCTCTAGAGTGGTCTGAACCAGGTGAAATATTCCTGAATGAAACTTAGATTTTGCTCGCCACTTTCTAATTTGTTACTAATATGTTCTTTATTAAAATGTTAACTAAGTGATTATTTTGTCAGGTTTCCGATCCGGTGTTTGAATGTGCCAGTCCCTTAGTTACCAAGGAATATGATTGCAAACTGCAGTACCTGGACCTCAGTATGGCTGTCATCTCAAAGAGAGGTAATAACTTACTACATTTTGAAAATTGATTCATTCATCATGCTTTACTACAATCAACTAGTTTATTTGAATTTCAAATATCCCTTAATTTCTCACTGCATTCACTAAAACATATTAACATTTTTTTCTTCAATTATCTGCGTATAACCTGAACGGGTAGTAATAATAATTCTTCAATTATATGTTAGTTTTTAACATTATTTAATAAACTATGTGCACTAGTCTACTCTTATTTCTCTGTGCTACATTCTTGCTGGCCCCGCTAAATAGTATAAACACAGAGACAGAATTTATGGTTGTAATATATTAAGCGTGGACTGACTATACAAAATAGATGGGGCTCATTCCTTACGCGCTCACGCCTTGTCAGCCGAGGTCTCGTCGCTTACATTAATGTACACACAACCTTCCAGTTTGATTGCCAGAGCCAAAATATCTACTCGCTGATGACAAGTTGAGTCCACCCGACAGCATACAACACTATCGCGGAAGTTTCCGAAAATGGCCGTCGAACCATGTACCCACAGTACACTCTCTCCCTCTTAATTAGAGGGGTGTTGGTGGACATTGGGTACAATATTGAATGCAAAAATACGTACACAAGATACAAAAGTGAACATTACCAGTTGCTGGATCAAACAATTGATAGGTTATTTCAAGTGCTATTGACAACCACAATAGATTTTTAATAATTAGATCTGAGTCTTTCTAAATTTAAATAAATTAAACTAATATGTGTCTTCTGTTTCTAACACATTCTTAACTTACATTTATTTTAAATATCTGAACTCTAATGACAACAAAACATATAGCACACTTATTTAAGTACAAGTATAACAAGATCTTTACATATTTGGAAGTTTGCTTTTGTCAGTTTTATCTTATTGTTTATATGTGTTTTAAACATTAGGATCCTTTTACTAAATGATTATAAGACACAATAAACAAGTTAGTGGCCTGATGCCAATATTTATTTCATTTTCACTTAGCCTTCACATTGGTAGCTTGGATTCTGGGTCAATGAGTAAAACTGTCAGTGCAATAAAAAATGGACTAATCACAGTCGTGCTGACCACCTGTAATTTAA